>CM074179.1:68918101-68943101 GCA_037179385.1 Holothuria scabra
GACTGATGTTTCTTTTTAATATTTCTCATTTTCGCTCCAAATGGAAGCTTATGTCACAAAAGCGCCACAATCTTACTGTTTCGTAGGAAATCTGGATGTTTATTGTACGATACGTGTTGTAGGATAATTTTCATTGAGGATAGTTAAACACACTGAGGTAACTGTTACTTGACCCAATGTTTCTTTTATACATATCTATCGAGGTTTGTTTCATTTGGTTACTAAAACATTTTCTGGGATCTTTTCTCAGGTCTTCCTGATTTGCATTAAAAAGATTGTCTCATTATTTATTAGGGAATATCTTACTGTTTACTCATTTTTGTAATGATAGAAAGAGATTCCTTGTCAAAGGTGTTACCAGCTTGTTAAATTAATGTTAAAATGTAATTCTGAAGGGGTTATTTTGGGAACGACACAACATTTTCAATTAAAATAACTAATATTTAATTAATTATCCCTATAAGTGTAATAGAGCAGGTCATTTTGTTCATGCCTACAAAGTCTGGGTCTAACTCCGTTTTCTGGCGCACGTAACCTTTGCCTCTAGAAAGATGAGCACAGATAAATGTAAATTTTAAAGATTTCGTCGAAAGCCCCTTTCGGCTTTTGGGTGAGATCTTCTTTAATATCCGTTCTTTAATCAAGTCAAGAACGCGGTCTCACATGACAGACTTACGATGTACACAACATTTTATAGCTCGTTTTCAAGAAAGTCCTACGAAGGTAGAAGTTGGACTGTTAAATTTCCTTCTTCATGCTGTTTAATTATATTTTTGAAATTTTCGACTTCAAGTACACCTTTATAGTTCGAATGTAGGCTACATTATAACCATTTTTCGGGCATACCTTTTAAAACATTTAGACATGTACATGAGATGTACCTCTTTGCCCGTATGCCCAGAATCGTGCAATTGCAAGCTTCAAGTTTTCTTTTTTTTATTATTTTTTGTGCCTTTTTACTTGAATATTCTACCAATTCGAGCAAACTGCTGAACCTTAAACTGTTGAGTGTGCTGCAATTGTTTTTGATAAGGTTTATCTAAAATAAAGCAAAATTTTGTAATTTTCTTTCTTCGTTACTTTAGTAAAATTCACCATGGCGACCATTGGCGCACGAGGCCGGGTGCAGTTGAGCACTCGCCCTCCTGATTCGGGCAAAAGCAGTAAGTCCATACTCGCAAAACATGGGCAAAACATAATAAACGGTGCTATTATTCAAGCAAAAAAACTTCTTGCCCCCTCATAGAAAATTACCCCCTTACGCCTATAGATCCTTACGTAATTATCATTGATCTGGCTCACACTTGTCCCACATGCCCTACCTTTACCCACACTACTCTGCGCATGTATTACACATTAACCCATTTCGGTCGTATTTGTTTGAAATTAGAAGTCAAAGAAGCATCTGTTAAGACTGTCTGTCTTTAAAAGTTTTCAATTCAAACTGGTGCGTTTTTGTTTTTTACTTTTATCGTGCTTCTGATAGCGGACCATGCACTAACTCCAATACTCGTGCATGTGAAAAAGTTTACTGACAGACAAAGTGCCTTAAAAAGTAAATGGGATGTTGTTTCTGACTGTTTTACTAACAAAATATGATCATTTTTGCATTTGTATTTTGTAGACAATGAAGTGAAATACAGACTGTGCAAAATTCAAGGCAATTTAATCAATTTTAGTGTCATTTTCATTGTATTACTCCGCTCTGTGAAATGCCGCTTTCTAATAGCTTATATTGCGGGAAACAAAAACCCTATCATTCAAGGCTCTCTAGCCCAAAATTTCAATGGTCATGTAGAGAAATTTGAAAGTGCCATGAAAGCCCAGATTGTAGGCTTCGATAAAGGTGGGGGAGGGGGGATCATGTCCATACTGAAAACTTCTACTTGATGCTAAAGGCCACGGAAGTATCCTAATTTAGTTTGCTAGTCAATGGGACTCATACCTAGTGGCCCGCTACCAGAAAACTTGAGTTATCAGATTGAATAAATGATGGCGCTTTCCTGAAAGGAAAAAAAGAAACAACAAAAACAAAAAAACGAAAAACAAAACAAAAGATTGAAGCCAAGCGTTCAAGGTCTCTGGCCGGCTTTGTGTCCTGTCAACTACAACAGAGAACCAACTCAGGCGCCTCTCTAGTACCCTTCTGCATACAGTGACGCTCAGCGTGCTTTGCATACGACCGCAATCTTTCCTCGGGACTCCCCTCAAGGACCGGCGATACATTGGGGAGGAACACTACTCGCCTCCCAGTGCAATCAGAGTAGGACCATGTGTGAACACTACCGTCCGGTTTGGCGTCAACGTGCCGCGCAGGTTATAATAGAGGATCTCTTATATAGCCTGACCATCTGCATTTGTCACACGTTAGTGTGGAATTTTTAAAGTACAAATTTTAGCCATATATAGTGTTAGCAGAAAGAAATTATGTGTATGAAATATTTGTAGATAAAATTTTTAATTATTTTTGCATGTTTCTTGACAAGATTTCCCCTACGACTGATGTTTCTTTTTAATATTTCTCATTTTCGCTCCAAATGGAAGCTTATGTCACAAAAGCGCCACAATCTTACTGTTTCGTAGGAAATCCGGATGTTTATTGTACGATACGTGTTGTAGGATAATGTTCATTGAGGACAGTTAAACACACTGAGGTAACTGTTACTTGACCCAATGTTTCTTTTATACATATCTATCGAGGTTTGTTTCATTTGGTTACTGAAACATTTTCTGGGATCTTTTCTCAGGTCTTCCTGATTTGCATTAAAAAGATTGTCTCATTATTTATTGGGGAATATCTTACTGTTTACTCATTTTTGTAATGATAGAAAGAGATTCCTTGTCAAAGGTGTTACCAGCTTGTTAAATTAATGTTAAAATGTAATTCTGAATGGGTTATTTTGGGAACGACACAACATTTTCAATTAAAATAACTAATATTTAGTTAGTTATCCCTATAAGTGTAATAGATCAGGTCATTTTGTTCAGGCCTACAAAGTCTGGGTCTAACTCCGTTTTGAGGCGCACGTAACATTTGCCTCTAGAATGATGAGCACAGCTAATACAAAATTTTAAAGATTTCGTCGAAAGCCTCTTTCGGCTTTTGGGTGAGATCTTCTTTAATATCCGTTCTTTAATCAAGTCAAGAACGCGGTCTCACATGACAGACTTTCGATGTACACAACATTTTATAGCTCGTTTTCAAGAAAGTCTTACGAAGGTAGAAGTTGAACTGTTAAATTTCCTTCTTCATGCTGTTTAATTATATTTTTCAAATTTTCGACTTCATTACACCTTTATAGTTAGAATGTAGACTACATTATAACCATTTTTCGGGTATACCTTTTAAAACATTTAGACATGTACATGAGATGTACCTCTTTGCCCGTATGCCCAGAATCGTGCAATTGCAAGCTTCAAGTTTTCTTTTTTTTTATTATTTTTTGTGCCTTTTTACTTGAATATTCTACCAATTCGAGCAAACTGCTGAACCTTAAACTGTTGAGTGGGCTGCAATTGTTTTTGATAAGGTTTATCTAAAATAAAGCAAAATTTTGTAATTTTCTTTCTTCGTTACTTTAGTAAAATTCACCATGGCGACCATTGGCGCACGAGGCCGGGTGCAGTTGAGCACTCGCCCTCCTGATTCGGGCAAAAGCAGTAAGTCCATACTCGCAAAACATGGGCAAAACATAATAAACGGTGGTATTATTCAAGCAAATAATCTTCTTCGCCACTCATAGAAAATTACCCCCTTACGCCTATAGATCCTTACGTAATTATCATTGATCTGGCTCACACTTGTCCCACATGCCCTACCTTTACCCACACTACTCTGCGCATGTATTACACATTAACCCATTTCGGTCGTATTTGTTTGAAATTAGAAGTCAAAGAAGCATCTGTTAAGACTGTCTGTCTTTAAAAGTTTTCAATTCAAACTGGTGCGTTTTTGTTTTTTACTTTTATCGTGCTTCTGATAGCGGACCATGCACTAACTCCAATACTCGTGCATGTGAAAAAGTTTACTGACAGACAAAGTGCCTTAAAAAGTAAATGGGATGTTGTTTCTGACTCTTTTACTAACAAAATATGATCATTTTTGCATTTGTATTTTGTAAACAATGAAGTGAAATACAGACTGTGCAAAATTCAAGGCAATTTAATCAATTTTAGTGTCATTTTCATTGTATTACTCCGCTCTGTGAAATGCCGCTTTCTAATAGCTTATATTGCGGGAAACAAAAACCCTATCATTCAAGGCTCTCTAGCCCAAAATTTCAATGGTCATTTAGAGAAATTTGAAAGTGCCATGAAAGCCCAGATTGTAGGCTTCGATAAAGGTGGGGGAGGGGGGATCATGTCCATACTGAAAACTTCTACTTGATGCTAAAGGCCACGGAAGTATCCTAATTTAGTTTGCAAGTCAATGGGACTCATACCTAGTGGCCCGCTACCAGAAAACTTGAGTTATCAGATTGAATAAATGATGGCGCTTTCCTGAAAGGAAAAAAAGAAACAACAAAAACAAAAAAACGAAAAACAAAACAAAAGATTGAAGCCAAGCGTTCAAGGTCTCTGGCCGGCTTTGTGTCCTGTCAACTACAACAGAGAACCAACTCAGGCGCCTCTCTAGTACCCTTCTGCATACAGTGACGCTCAGCGTGCTTTGCATACGACCGCAATCTTTCCTCGGGACTCCCCTCAAGGACCGGCGATACATTGGGGAGGAACACTACTCGCCTCCCAGTGCAATCAGAGTAGGACCATGTGTGAACACTACCGTCCGGTTTGGCGTCAACGTGCCGCGCAGGTTATAATAGAGGATCTCTTATATAGCCTGACCATCTGCATTTGTCACACGTTAGTGTGGAATTTTTAAAGTACAAATTTTAGCCATATATAGTGTTAGCAGAAAGAAATTATGTGTATGAAATATTTGTAGATAAAATTTTTAATTATTTTTGCATGTTTCTTGACAAGATTTCCCCTACGACTGATGTTTCTTTTTAATATTTCTCATTTTCGCTCCAAATGGAAGCTTATGTCACAAAAGCGCCACAATCTTACTGTTTCGTAGGAAATCCGGATGTTTATTGTACGATACGTGTTGTAGGATAATGTTCATTGAGGACAGTTAAACACACTGAGGTAACTGTTACTTGACCCAATGTTTCTTTTATACATATCTATCGAGGTTTGTTTCATTTGGTTACTGAAACATTTTCTGGGATCTTTTCTCAGGTCTTCCTGATTTGCATTAAAAAGATTGTCTCATTATTTATTGGGGAATATCTTACTGTTTACTCATTTTTGTAATGATAGAAAGAGATTCCTTGTCAAAGGTGTTACCAGCTTGTTAAATTAATGTTAAAATGTAATTCTGAATGGGTTATTTTGGGAACGACACAACAATTTCAATTAAAATAACTAATATTTAATTAATTATCCCTATAAGTGTAATAGATCAGGTTATTTTGTTCAGGGCTACAAAGTCTGGGTCTAACTCCGTTTTCTGGCACACGTAACATTTGTCTCTAGAATGATGAGCACAGCTAATACGAAATTTTAGAGATTTCGTCGAAAGCCTCTTTCGGCTTTTGGGTGAGATCTTCTTTAATATCCGTTCTTTAATCGAGTCAAGAACGCGATCTCACATGACAGACTTACGATGTACACAACATTTTATAGCTCGTTTTCAAGAAAGTCCTACGAAGGTAGAAGTTGGACTGTTAAATTTCCTTCTCCATGCTGTTTAATTATATTTTTGAAACTTTCGACTTCAAGTAAACCTTTATAGTTCGAATGTAGGCTACAGTTTAACCTTTTTTCGGGCATATCTTTTAAAACATTTAGACATGTACATGAGATGTACCTCTTTGCCCGTATGCCCACAATCGTGCAATTGCAAGCTTCAAGTTTTCTTTTTTTTTATTATTATTTTTTGTGCCTTTTTACTTGAAAATTCTACCAATTCGAGCAAACTGCTGAACCTTAAACTGTTGAGTGGGCTGCAATTGTTTTTGATTAGGTTTATCTAAAATGAAGCAAAATTTTGTAATTTTCTTTCTTCGTTACTTTAGTAAAATTCACCATGGCGACCATTGGCGCACGAGGCCGGGTGCAGTTGAGCACTCGCCCTCCTGATTCGGGCAAAAGCAGTAAGTCCATACTCGCAAAACATGGGCAAAACATAATAAACGGTGGTATTATTCAAGCAAAAAATCTTCTTGCCCCCTCATAGAAAATTACCCCCTTACGCCTATAGATCCTTACGTAATTATCATTGATCTGGCTCACACTTGTCCCACATGCCCTACCTTTACCCACACTACTCTGAGCATGTATTACACATTAACCCATTTCGGTCGTATTTGTTTGAAATTAGAAGTCAAAGAAGCATCAGTTAAGACTGTCTGTCTTTAAAAGTTTTCAATTCAAACTGGTGCGTTTTTGTTTTTTACTTTTATCGTGCTTCTGATAGCGGACCATGCACTAATTCCAATACTCGTGCATGTGAAAAAGTTTACTGACAGACAAAGTGCCTTAAAAAGCAAATGGGATGTTGTTTCTGACTGTTTTACTTACAAAATATGATCATTTTTGCATTTGTATTTTGTAAACAATGAAGTGAAATACAGACTGTGCAAAATTCAAGGCAATTTAATCAATTTTAGTGTCATTTTCATTGTATTACTCCGCTCTGTGAAATGCCGCTTTCTAATAGCTTATATTGCGGGAAACAAAAACCCTATCATTCAAGGCTCTCTAGCCCAAAATTTCAATGGTCATTTAGAGAAATTTGAAAGTGCCATGAAAGCCCAGATTGTAGGCTTCGATAAAGGTGGGGGAGGGGGGATCATGTCCATACTGAAAACTTCTACTTGATGCTAAAGGCCACGGAAGTATCCTAATTTAGTTTGCAAGTCAATGGGACTCATTCCTAGTGGCCCGCTACCAGAAAACTTGAGTTATCAGATTGAATAAATGATGGCGCTTTCCTGAAAGGAAAAAAGAAACAACAAAATAAAAAAACGAAAAACAAAGCAAAAGATTGAAGCCAAGCGTTCAAGGTCTCTGGCCGGCTTTGTGTCCTGTCAACTACAACAGAGAACCAACTCAGGCGCCTCTCTAGTACCCTTCTGCATACAGTGACGCTCAGCGTGCTTTGCATACGACCGCAATCTTTCCTCGGGACTCCCCTCAAGGACCGGCGATACATTGGGGAGGAACACTACTCGCCTCCCAGTGCAATCAGAGTAGGACCATGTGTGAACACTACCGTCCGGTTTGGCGTCAACGTGCCGCGCAGGTTATAATAGAGGATCTCTTATATAGCCTGACCATCTGCATTTGTCACACGTTAGTGTGGAATTTTTAAAGTACAAATTTTAGCCATATATAGTGTTAGCAGAAAGAAATTATGTGTATGAAATATTTGTAGATAAAATTTTTAATTATTTTTGCATGTTTCTTGACAAGATTTCCCCTACGACTGATGTTTCTTTTTAATATTTCTCATTTTCGCTCCAAATGGAAGCTTATGTCACAAAAGCGCCACAATCTTACTGTTTCGTAGGAAATCTGGATGTTTATTGTACGATACGTGTTGTAGGATAATTTTCATTGAGGATAGTTAAACACACTGAGGTAACTGTTACTTGACCCAATGTTTCTTTTATACATATCTATCGAGGTTTGTTTCATTTGGTTACTGAAACATTTTCTGGGATCTTTCCTCAGGTCTTCCTGATTTGCATTAAAAAGATTGTCTCATTATTTATTAGGGAATATCTTACTGTTTACTCATTTTTGTAATGATAGAAAGAGATTCCTTGTCAAAGGTGTTACCAGCTTGTTAAATTAATGTTAAAATGTAATTCTGAAGGGGTTATTTTGGGAACGACACAACATTTTCAATTAAAATAACTAATATTTAATTAATTATCCCTATAAGTGTAATAGACCAGGTCATTTTGTTTAGGACTACAAAGTCTGGGTCTAACTCCGTTTTCTGGCGCACGTAACATTTGCCTCTAGAATGATGAGCACAGCTAAAACGAAATTTTAAAGATTTCGTCGAAAGCCTCTTTCGGCTTTTGGGTGAGATCTTCTTTAATATCCGTTCTTTAATCAAGTCAAGAACGCGGTCTCACATGACAGACTTACGATGTACACAACATTTTATAGCTCGTTTTCAAGAAAGTCCTACGAAGGTAGAAGTTGGACTGTTAAATTTCCTTCTTCATGCTGTTTAATTATATTTTTGAAACTTTCGACTTCAAGTACACCTTTATAGTTCGAATGTAGGCTACAGTTTAACCACTTTTCGGGCATATCTTTTAAAACATTTAGACATGTACATGAGATGTACCTCTTTGCCCGTATGCCCACAATCGTGCAATTGCAAGCTTCAAGTCTTCTTTCCTTTTTATTATTTTTTGTGCCTTTTTACTTGAAAATTCTACCAATTCGAGCAAACTGCTGAACCTTAAACTGTTGAGTGGGCTGCAATTGTTTTTGATTAGGTTTATCTAAAATGAAGCAAAATTTTGTAATTTTCTTTCTTCGTTACTTTAGTAAAATTCACCATGGCGACCATTGGCGCACGAGGCCGGGTGCAGTTGAGCACTCGCCCTCCTGATTCGGGCAAAAGCAGTAAGTCCATACTCGCAAAACATGGGCAAAACATAATAAACGGTGGTATTATTCAAGCAAAAAATCTTCTTGCCCCCTCATAGAAAATTACCCCCTTACGCCTATAGATCCTTACGTAATTATCATTGATCTGGCTCACACTTGTCCCACATGCCCTACCTTTACCCACACTACTCTGAGCATGTATTACACATTAACCCATTTCGGTCGTATTTGTTTGAAATTAGAAGTCAAAGAAGCATCAGTTAAGACTGTCTGTCTTTAAAAGTTTTCAATTCAAACTGGTGCGTTTTTGTTTTTTACTTTTATCGTGCTTCTGATAGCGGACCATGCACTAATTCCAATACTCGTGCATGTGAAAAAGTTTACTGACAGACAAAGTGCCTTAAAAAGCAAATGGGATGTTGTTTCTGACTGTTTTACTTACAAAATATGATCATTTTTGCATTTGTATTTTGTAAACAATGAAGTGAAATACAGACTGTGCAAAATTCAAGGCAATTTAATCAATTTTAGTGTCATTTTCATTGTATTACTCCGCTCTGTGAAATGCCGCTTTCTAATAGCTTATATTGCGGGAAACAAAAACCCTATCATTCAAGGCTCTCTAGCCCAAAATTTCAATGGTCATTTAGAGAAATTTGAAAGTGCCATGAAAGCCCAGATTGTAGGCTTCGATAAAGGTGGGGGAGGGGGGATCATGTCCATACTGAAAACTTCTACTTGATGCTAAAGGCCACGGAAGTATCCTAATTTAGTTTGCAAGTCAATGGGACTCATTCCTAGTGGCCCGCTACCAGAAAACTTGAGTTATCAGATTGAATAAATGATGGCGCTTTCCTGAAAGGAAAAAAGAAACAACAAAATAAAAAAACGAAAAACAAAGCAAAAGATTGAAGCCAAGCGTTCAAGGTCTCTGGCCGGCTTTGTGTCCTGTCAACTACAACAGAGAACCAACTCAGGCGCCTCTCTAGTACCCTTCTGCATACAGTGACGCTCAGCGTGCTTTGCATACGACCGCAATCTTTCCTCGGGACTCCCCTCAAGGACCGGCGATACATTGGGGAGGAACACTACTCGCCTCCCAGTGCAATCAGAGTAGGACCATGTGTGAACACTACCGTCCGGTTTGGCGTCAACGTGCCGCGCAGGTTATAATAGAGGATCTCTTATATAGCCTGACCATCTCCATTTGTCACACGTTAGTGTGGAATTTTTAAAGTACAAATTGTAGCCATATGTAGTGTTAGCAGAAAGGAATTATGTGTATGAAATATTTGTAGATAAAATTTTTAATTATTTTTGCATGTTTCTTGACAAGATTTCCCCTACGACTGATGTTTCTTTTTAATATTTCTCATTTTCGCTCCAAATGGAAGCTTATGTCACAAAAGCGCCACAATCTTACTGTTTCGTAGGAAATCTGGATGTTTATTGTACGATACGTGTTGTAGGATAATTTTCATTGAGGATAGTTAAACACACTGAGGTAACTGTTACTTGACCCAATGTTTCTTTTATACATATCTATCGAGGTTTGTTTCATTTGGTTTCTGAAACATTTTCTGGGATCTTTCCTCAGGTCTTCCTGATTTGCATTAAAAAGATTGTCTCATTATTTATTAGGGAATATCTTACTGTTTACTCATTTTTGTAATGATAGAAAGAGATTCCTTGTCAAAGGTGTTACCAGCTTGTTAAATTAATGTTAAAATGTAATTCTGAAGGGGTTATTTTGGGAACGACACAACATTTTCAATTAAAATAACTAATATTTAATTAATTATCCCTATAAGTGTAATAGAGCAGGTCATTTTGTTTAGGCCTACAAAGTCTGGGTCTAACTCCGTTTTCTGGCGCACGTAACATTTGCCTCTAGAATGATGAGCACAGCTAAAACGAAATTTTAAAGATTTCGTCGAAAGCCTCTTTCGGCTTTTGGGTGAGATCTTCTTTAATATCCGTTCTTTAATCAAGTCAAGAACGCGGTCTCACATGACAGACTTACGATGTACACAACATTTTATAGCTCGTTTTCAAGAAAGTCCTACGAAGGTAGAAGTTGGACTGTTAAATTTCCTTCTTCATGCTGTTTAATTATATTTTTGAAACTTTCGACTTCAAGTACACCTTTATAGTTCGAATGTAGGCTACAGTTTAACCACTTTTCGGGCATATCTTTTAAAACATTTAGACATGTACATGAGATGTACCTCTTTGCCCGTATGCCCACAATCGTGCAATTGCAAGCTTCAAGTTTTCTTCTTTTTTTTTATTATTTTTTGTGCCTTTTTACTTGAAAATTCTACCAATTCGAGCAAACTGCTGAACCTTAAACTGTTGAGTGGGCTGCAATTGTTTTTGATTAGGTTTATCTAAAATGAAGCAAAATTTTGTAATTTTCTTTCTTCGTTACTTTAGTAAAATTCACCATGGCGACCATTGGCGCACGAGGCCGGGTGCAGTTGAGCACTCGCCCTCCTGATTCGGGCAAAAGTAGTAAGTCCATACTCGCAAAACATGGGCAAAACATAATAAACGGTGGTATTATTCAAGCAAAAAATCTTCTTGCCCCCTCATAGAAAATTACCCCCTTACGCCTATAGATCCTTACGTAATTATCATTGATCTGGCTCTCACTTGTCCCACATGCCCTACCTTTACCCACACTACTCTGAGCATGTATTACACATTAACCCATTTCGGTCGTATTTGTTTGAAATTAGAAGTCAAAGAAGCATCAGTTAAGACTGTCTGTCTTTAAAAGTTTTCAATTCAAACTGGTGCGTTTTTGTTTTTTACTTTTATCGTGCTTCTGATAGCGGACCATGCACTAATTCCAATACTCGTGCATGTGAAAAAGTTTACTGACAGACAAAGTGCCTTAAAAAGCAAATGGGATGTTGTTTCTGACTGTTTTACTTACAAAATATGATCATTTTTGCATTTGTATTTTGTAAACAATGAAGTGAAATACAGACTGTGCAAAATTCAAGGCAATTTAATCAATTTTAGTGTCATTTTCATTGTATTACTCCGCTCTGTGAAATGCCGCTTTCTAATAGCTTATATTGCGGGAAACAAAAACCCTATCATTCAAGGCTCTCTAGCCCAAAATTTCAATGGTCATTTAGAGAAATTTGAAAGTGCCATGAAAGCCCAGATTGTAGGCTTCGATAAAGGTGGGGGAGGGGGGATCATGTCCATACTGAAAACTTCTACTTGATGCTAAAGGCCACGGAAGTATCCTAATTTAGTTTGCAAGTCAATGGGACTCATTCCTAGTGGCCCGCTACCAGAAAACTTGAGTTATCAGATTGAATAAATGATGGCGCTTTCCTGAAAGGAAAAAAGGAAACAACAAAAACAAAAAAAAAAAACGAAAAACAAAGCAAAAGATTGAAGCCAAGCGTTCAAGGTCTCTGGCCGGCTTTGTGTCCTGTCAACTACAACAGAGAACCAACTCAGGCGCCTCTCTAGTACCCTTCTGCATACAGTGACGCTCAGCGTGCTTTGCATACGACCGCAATCTTTCCTCGGGACTCCCCTCAAGGACCGGCGATACATTGGGGAGGAACACTACTCGCCTCCCAGTGCAATCAGAGTAGGACCATGTGTGAACACTACCGTCCGGTTTGGCGTCAACGTGCCGCGCAGGTTATAATAGAGGATCTCTTATATAGCCTGACCATCTCCATTTGTCACACGTTAGGGTGGAATTTTTAAAGTACAAATTGTAGCCATATGTAGTGTTAGCAGAAAGGAATTATGTGTATGAAATATTTGTAGATAAAATTTTTAATTATTTTTGCATGTTTCTTGACAAGATTTCCCCTACGACTGATGTTTCTTTTTAATATTTCTCATTTTCGCTCCAAATGGAAGCTTATGTCACAAAAGCGCCACAATCTTACTGTTTCGTAGGAAATCTGGATGTTTATTGTACGATACGTGTTGTAGGATAATTTTCATTGAGGATAGTTAAACACACTGAGGTAACTGTTACTTGACCCAATGTTTCTTTTATACATATCTATCGAGGTTTGTTTCATTTGGTTACTGAAACATTTTCTGGGATCTTTCCTCAGGTCTTCCTGATTTGCATTAAAAAGATTGTCTCATTATTTATTAGGGAATATCTTACTGTTTACTCATTTTTGTAATGATAGAAAGAGATTCCTTGTCAAAGGTGTTACCAGCTTGTTAAATTAATGTTAAAATGTAATTCTGAAGGGGTTATTTTGGGAACGACACAACATTTTCAATTAAAATAACTAATATTTAATTAATTATCCCTATAAGTGTAATAGAGCAGGTCATTTTGTTTAGGCCTACAAAGTCTGGGTCTAACTCCGTTTTCTGGCGCACGTAACATTTGCCTCTAGAATGATGAGCACAGCTAAAACGAAATTTTAAAGATTTCGTCGAAAGCCTCTTTCGGCTTTTGGGTGAGATCTTCTTTAATATCCGTTCTTTAATCAAGTCAAGAACGCGGTCTCACATGACAGACTTACGATGTACACAACATTTTATAGCTCGTTTTCAAGAAAGTCCTACGAAGGTAGAAGTTGGACTGTTAAATTTCCTTCTTCATGCTGTTTAATTATATTTTTGAAACTTTCGACTTCAAGTACACCTTTATAGTTCGAATGTAGGCTACAGTTTAACCACTTTTCGGGCATATCTTTTAAAACATTTAGACATGTACATGAGATGTACCTCTTTGCCCGTATGCCCACAATCGTGCAATTGCAAGCTTCAAGTTTTCTTTCTTTTTAATTATTTTTTGTGCCTTTTTACTTGAAAATTCTACCAATTCGAGCAAACTGTAAACTGTTGCAATTGTTTTTGATTAGGTTTATCTAAAATGAAGCAAAATTTTGTAATTTTCTTTCTTCGTTACTTTAGTAAAATTCACCATGGCGACCATTGGCGCACGAGGCCGGGTGCAGTTGAGCACTCGCCCTCCTGATTCGGGCAAAAGTAGTAAGTCCATACTCGCAAAACATGGGCAAAACATAATAAACGGTGGTATTATTCAAGCAAAAATAATTCTTGCCCCCTCATAGAAAATTACCCCCTTACGCCTATAGATCCTTACGTAATTATCATTGATCTGGCTCT
This sequence comes from Holothuria scabra, assembly GCA_037179385.1. Taxonomy (NCBI): domain Eukaryota; kingdom Metazoa; phylum Echinodermata; class Holothuroidea; order Aspidochirotida; family Holothuriidae; genus Holothuria; species Holothuria scabra. Next base: position 68,931,884 of record CM074179.1, read on the forward strand.
CACTTGTCCCACATGCCCTACCTTTACCCACACTACTCTGAGCATGTATTACACATTAACCCATTTCGGTCGTATTTGTTTGAAATTAGAAGTCAAAGAAGCATCAGTTAAGACTGTCTGTCTTTAAAAGTTTTCAATTCAAACTGGTGCGTTTTTGTTTTTTACTTTTATCGTGCTTCTGATAGCGGACCATGCACTAATTCCAATACTCGTGCATGTGAAAAAGTTTACTGACAGACAAAGTGCCTTAAAAAGCAAATGGGATGTTGTTTCTGACTGTTTTACTTACAAAATATGATCATTTTTGCATTTGTATTTTGTAAACAATGAAGTGAAATACAGACTGTGCAAAATTCAAGGCAATTTAATCAATTTTAGTGTCATTTTCATTGTATTACTCCGCTCTGTGAAATGCCGCTTTCTAATAGCTTATATTGCGGGAAACAAAAACCCTATCATTCAAGGCTCTCTAGCCCAAAATTTCAATGGTCATTTAGAGAAATTTGAAAGTGCCATGAAAGCCCAGATTGTAGGCTTCGATAAAGGTGGGGGAGGGGGGATCATGTCCATACTGAAAACTTCTACTTGATGCTAAAGGCCACGGAAGTATCCTAATTTAGTTTGCAAGTCAATGGGACTCATTCCTAGTGGCCCGCTACCAGAAAACTTGAGTTATCAGATTGAATAAATGATGGCGCTTTCCTGAAAGGAAAAAAGAAACAACAAAAAAAAAAAAACGAAAAACAAAGCAAAAGATTGAAGCCAAGCGTTCAAGGTCTCTGGCCGGCTTTGTGTCCTGTCAACTACAACAGAGAACCAACTCAGGCGCCTCTCTAGTACCCTTCTGCATACAGTGACGCTCAGCGTGCTTTGCATACGACCGCAATCTTTCCTCGGGACTCCCCTCAAGGACCGGCGATACATTGGGGAGGAACACTACTCGCCTCCCAGTGCAATCAGAGTAGGACCATGTGTGAACACTACCGTCCGGTTTGGCGTCAACGTGCCGCGCAGGTTATAATAGAGGATCTCTTATATAGCCTGACCATCTCCATTTGTCACACGTTAGTGTGGAATTTTTAAAGTACAAATTGTAGCCATATGTAGTGTTAGCAGAAAGGAATTATGTGTATGAAATATTTGTAGATAAAATTTTTAATTATTTTTGCATGTTTCTTGACAAGATTTCCCCTACGACTGATGTTTCTTTTTAATATTTCTCATTTTCGCTCCAAATGGAAGCTTATGTCACAAAAGCGCCACAATCTTACTGTTTCGTAGGAAATCTGGATGTTTATTGTACGATACGTGTTGTAGGATAATTTTCATTGAGGATAGTTAAACACACTGAGGTAACTGTTACTTGACCCAATGTTTCTTTTATACATATCTATCGAGGTTTGTTTCATTTGGTTACTGAAACATTTTCTGGGATCTTTCCTCAGGTCTTCCTGATTTGCATTAAAAAGATTGTCTCATTATTTATTAGGGAATATCTTACTGTTTACTCATTTTTGTAATGATAGAAAGAGATTCCTTGTCAAAGGTGTTACCAGCTTGTTAAATTAATGTTAAAATGTAATTCTGAAGGGGTTATTTTGGGAACGACACAACATTTTCAATTAAAATAACTAATATTTAATTAATTATCCCTATAAGTGTAATAGAGCAGGTCATTTTGTTTAGGCCTACAAAGTCTGGGTCTAACTCCGTTTTCTGGCGCACGTAACATTTGCCTCTAGAATGATGAGCACAGCTAAAACGAAATTTTAAAGATTTCGTCGAAAGCCTCTTTCGGCTTTTGGGTGAGATCTTCTTTAATATCCGTTCTTTAATCAAGTCAAGAACGCGGTCTCACATGACAGACTTACGATGTACACAACATTTTATAGCTCGTTTTCAAGAGAGTCCTACGAAGGTAGAAGTTGGACTGTTAAATTTCCTTCTTCATGCTGTTTAATTATATTTTTGAAACTTTCGACTTCAAGTACACCTTTATAGTTCGAATGTAGGCTACAGTTTAACCACTTTTCGGGCATATCTTTTAAAACATTTAGACATGTACATGAGATGTACCTCTTTGCCCGTATGCCCACAATCGTGCAATTGCAAGCTTCAAGTTTTCTTTTTTTTTATTATTTTTTGTGCCTTTTTACTTGAATATTCTACCAATTCGAGCAAACTGCTGCAATTGTTTTTGATAAGGTTTATCTAAAATGAAGCAAAATTTTGTAATTTTCTTTCTTCGTTACTTTAGTAAAATTCACCATGGCGACCATTGGCGCACGAGGCCGGGTGCAGTTGAGCACTCGCCCTCCTGATTCGGGCAAAAGCAGTAAGTCCATACTCGCAAAACATGGGCAAAACATAATAAACGGTGGTATTATTCAAGCAAAAAATCTTCTTGCCCCCTCATAGAAAATTACCCCCTTACGCCTATAGATCCTTACGTAATTATCATTGATCTGGCTCACACTTGTCCCACATGCCCTACCTTTACCCACACTACTCTGCGCATGTATTACACATTAACCCATTTCGGTCGTATTTGTTTGAAATTAGAAGTCAAAGAAGCATCAGTTAAGACTGTCTGTCTTTAAAAGTTTTCAATTCAAACTGGTGCGTTTTTGTTTTTTACTTTTATCGTGCTTCTGATAGCGGACCATGCACTAACTCCAATACTCGTGCATGTGAAAAAGTTTACTGACAGACAAAGTGCCTTAAAAAGTAAATGGGATGTTGTTTCTGACTGTTTTACTTACAAAATATGATCATTTTTGCATTTGTATTTTGTAAACAATGAAGTGAAATACAGACTGTGCAAAATTCAAGGCAATTTAATCAATTTTAGTGTCATTTTCATTGTATTACTCCGCTCTGTGAAATGCCGCTTTCTAATAGCTTATATTGCGGGAAACAAAAACCCTATCATTCAAGGCTCTCTAGCCCAAAATTTCAATGGTCATTTAGAGAAATTTGAAAGTGCCATGAAAGCCCAGATTGTAGGCTTCGATAAAGGTGGGGGAGGGGGGATCATGTCCATACTGAAAACTTCTACTTGATGCTAAAGGCCACGGAAGTATCCTAATTTAGTTTGCAAGTCAATGGGACTCATACCTAGTGGCCCGCTACCAGAAAACTTGAGTTATCAGATTGAATAAATGATGGCGCTTTCCTGAAAAGAAAAAAAGAAACAACAAAAACAAAAAACGAAAAACAAAACAAAAGATTGAAGCCAAGCGTTCAAGGTCTCTGGCCGGCTTTGTGTCCTGTCAACTACAACAGAGAACCAACTCAGGCGCCTCTCTAGTACCCTTCTGCATACAGTGACGCTCAGCGTGCTTTGCATACGACCGCAATCTTTCCTCGGGACTCCCCTCAAGGACCGGCGATACATTGGGGAGGAACACTACTCGCCTCCCAGTGCAATCAGAGTAGGACCATGTGTGAACACTACCGTCCGGTTTGGCGTCAACGTGCCGCGCAGGTTATAATAGAGGATCTCTTATATAGCCTGACCATCTGCATTTGTCACACGTTAGTGTGGAATTTTTAAAGTACAAATTTTAGCCATATATAGTGTTAGCAGAAAGAAATTATGTGTATGAAATATTTGTAGATAAAATTTTTAATTATTTTTGCATGTTTCTTGACAAGATTTCCCCTACGACTGATGTTTCTTTTTAATATTTCTCATTTTCGCTCCAAATGGAAGCTTATGTCACAAAAGCGCCACAATCTTACTGTTTCGTAGGAAATCTGGATGTTTATTGTACGATACGTGTTGTAGGATAATTTTCATTGAGGATAGTTAAACACACTGAGGTAACTGTTACTTGACCCAATGTTTTTTTTATACATATCTATCGAGGTTTGTTTCATTTGGTTACTAAAACATTTTCTGGGATCTTTTCTCAGGTCTTCCTGATTTGCATTAAAAAGATTGTCTCATTATTTATTGGGGAATATCTTACTGTTTACTCATTTTTGTAATGATAGAAAGAGATTCCTTGTCAAAGGTGTTACCAGCTTGTTAAATTAATGTTAAAATGTAATTCTGAATGGGTTATTTTGGGAACGACACAACATTTTCAATTAAAATAACTAATATTTAATTAGTTATCCCTATAAGTGTAATAGATCAGGTCATTTTGTTCAGGCCTACAAAGTCTGGGTCTAACTCCGTTTTGAGGCGCACGTAACATTTGCCTCTAGAATGATGAGCACAGCTAATACGAAATTTTAAAGATTTCGTCGAAAGCCTCTTTCGGCTTTTGGGTGAGATCTTCTTTAATATCCGTTCTTTAATCAAGTCAAGAACGCGGTCTCACATGACAGACTTACGATGTACACAACATTTTATAGCTCGTTTTCAAGAAAGTCCTACGAAGGTAGAAGTTCAACTGTTAAATTTCCTTCTTCATGCTGTTTAATTATATTTTTGAAATTTTCGACTTCAAGTACACCTTTATAGTTCGAATGTAGGCTACATTATAACCATTTTTCGGGCATACCTTTTAAAACATTTAGACATGTACATGAGATGTACCTCTTTGCCCGTATGCCCAGAATCGTGCAATTGCAAGCTTCAAGTTTTCTTTTTTTTATTATTTTTTGTGCCTTTTTACTTGAATATTCTACCAATTCGAGCAAACTGCTGCAATTGTTTTTGATAAGGTTTATCTAAAATGAAGCAAAATTTTGTAATTTTCTTTCTTCGTTACTTTAGTAAAATTCACCATGGCGACCATTGGCGCACGAGGCCGGGTGCAGTTGAGCACTCGCCCTCCTGATTCGGGCAAAAGCAGTAAGTCCATACTCGCAAAACATGGGCAAAACATAATAAACGGTGGTATTATTCAAGCAAAAAATCTTCTTGCCCCCTCATAGAAAATTACCCCCTTACGCCTATAGATCCTTACGTAATTATCATTGATCTGGCTCACACTTGTCCCACATGCCCTACCTTTACCCACACTACTCTGCGCATGTATTACACATTAACCCATTTCGGTCGTATTTGTTTGAAATTAAAAGTCAAAGAAGCATCAGTTAAGACTGTCTGTCTTTAAAAGTTTTCAGTTCAAACTGGTGCGTTTTTGTTTTTTACTTTTATCGTGCTTCTGATAGCGGACCATGCACTAACTCCAATACTCGTGCATGTGAAAAAGTTTACTGACAGACAAAGTGCCTTAAAAAGTAAATGGGATGTTGTTTCTGACTGTTTTACTAACAAAATATGATCATTTTTGCATTTGTATTTTGTAGACAATGAAGTGAAATACAGACTGTGCAAAATTCAAGGCAATTTAATCAATTTTAGTGTCATTTTCATTGTATTACTCCGCTCTGTGAAATGCCGCTTTCTAATAGCTTATATTGCGGGAAACAAAAACCCTATCATTCAAGGCTCTCTAGCCCAAAATTTCAATGGTCATGTAGAGAAATTTGAAAGTGCCATGAAAGCCCAGATTGTAGGCTTCGATAAAGGTGGGGGAGGGGGGATCATGTCCATACTGAAAACTTCTACTTGATGCTAAAGGCCACGGAAGTATCCTAATTTAGTTTGCTAGTCAATGGGACTCATACCTAGTGGCCCGCTACCAGAAAACTTGAGTTATCAGATTGAATAAATGATGGCGCTTTCCTGAAAGGAAAAAAGAATCAACAAAAACAAAAAAACGATAAACAAAACAAAAGATTGAAGCCAAGCGTTCAAGGTCTCTGGCCGGCTTTGTGTCCTGTCAACTACAACAGAGAACCAACTCAGGCGCCTCTCTAGTACCCTTCTGCATACAGTGACGCTCAGCGTGCTTTGCATACGACCGCAATCTTTCCTCGGGACTCCCTTCAAGGACCGGCGATACATTGGGGAGGAACACTACTCGCCTCCCAGTGCAATCAGAGTAGGACCATGTGTGAACACTACCGTCCGGTTTGGCGTCAACGTGCCGCGCAGGTTATAATAGAGGATCTCTTATATAGCATGACCATCTCCATTTGTCACACGTTAGTGTGGAATTTTTAAAGTACAAATTTTAGCCAAATGTAGTGTTAGCAGAAAGGAATTATGTGTATGAAATATTTGAAGATAAAATTTTTAATTATTTTTGCATGTTTCTTGACAAGATTTCCCCTACGACTGATGTTTCTTTTTAATATTTCTCATTTTCGCTCCAAATGGAAGCTTATGTCACAAAAGCGCCACAATCTTACTGTTTCGTAGGAAATCTGGATGTTTATTGTACGATACGTAATGTACGATAATTTTCATTGAGGATACTTAAACACACTGAGGTAACTGTTACTTGACCCAATGTTTTTTTTATACATATCTATCGAGGTTTGTTTCATTTGGTTACTAAAACATTTTCTGGGATCTTTTCTCAGGTCTTCCTGATTTGCATTAAAAGATTGTCTCATTATTTATTGGGGAATATCTTACTGTTTACTCATTTTTGTAATGATAGAAAGAGATTCCTTGTCAAAGGTGTTACCAGCTTGTTAAATTAATGTTAAAATGTAATTCTGAATGGGTTATTTTGGGAACGACACAACATTTTCAATTAAAATAACTAATATTTAATTAGTTATCCCTATAAGTGTAATAGATCAGGTCATTTTGTTCAGGCCTACAAAGTCTGGGTCTAACTCCGTTTTGAGGCGCACGTAACATTTGCCTCTAGAATGATGAGCACAGCTAATACGAAATTTTAAAGATTTCGTCGAAAGCCTCTTTCGGCTTTTGGGTGAGATCTTCTTTAATATCCGTTCTTTAATCAAGTCAAGAACGCGGTCTCACATGACAGACTTACGATGTACACAACATTTTATAGCTCGTTTTCAAGAAAGTCCTACGAAGGTAGAAGTTCAACTGTTAAATTTCCTTCTTCATGCTGTTTAATTATATTTTTGAAATTTTCGACTTCAAGTACACCGTTCGAATGTAGGCTACATTATAACCATTTTTCGGGCATATCTTTTAAAACATTTAGACATGTACATGAGATGTACCTCTTTGCCCGTATGCCAACAATCGTGCAATTGCAAGCTTCAAGTTTTCTCTTTTTTTATTATTTTTTGTGCCTTTTTACTTGAATATTCTACCAATTCGAGCAAACTGCTGCAATTGTTTTTGATAAGGTTTATCTAAAATGAAGCAAAATTTTGTAATTTTCTTTCTTCGTTACTTTAGTAAAATTCACCATGGCGACCATTGGCGCACGAGGCCGGGTGCAGTTGAGCACTCGCCCTCCTGATTCGGGCAAAAGCAGTAAGTCCATACTCGCAAAACATGGGCAAAACATAATAAACGGTGGTATTATTCAAGCAAAAAATCTTCTTGCCCGTCATAGAAAATTACCCCCTTACGCCTATAGATCCTTACGTAATTATCATTGATCTGGCTCACACTTGTCCCACATGCCCTACCTTTACCCACACTACTCTGCGCATGTATTACACATTAACCCATTTCGGTCGTATTTGTTTGAAATTAAAAGTCAAAGAAGCATCAGTTAAGACTGTCTGTCTTTAAAAGTTTTCAGTTCAAACTGGTGCGTTTTTGTTTTTTACTTTTATCGTGCTTCTAATAGCGGACCATGCACTAACTCCAATACTCGTGCATGTGAAAAAGTTTACTGACAGACAAAGTGCCTTAAAAAGTAAATGGGATGTTGTTTCTGACTGTTTTACTAACAAAATATGATCATTTTTGCATTTGTATTTTGTAGACAATGAAGTGAAATACAGACTGTGCAAAATTCAAGGCAATTTAATCAATTTTAGTGTCATTTTCATTGTATTACTCCGCTCTGTGAAATGCCGCTTTCTAATAGCTTATATTGCGGGAAACAAAAACCCTATCATTCAAGGCTCTCTAGCCCAAAATTTCAATGGTCATGTAGAGAAATTTGAAAGTGCCATGAAAGCCCAGATTGTAGGCTTCGATAAAGGTGGGGGAGGGGGGATCATGTCCATACTGAAAACTTCTACTTGATGCTAAAGGCCACGGAAGTATCCTAATTTAGTTTGCTAGTCAATGGGACTCATACCTAGTGGCCCGCTACCAGAAAACTTGAGTTATCAGATTGAATAAATGATGGCGCTTTCCTGAAAGGCAAAAAAAGAAACAACAAAAACAAAAAAAAAAAACGATAAACAAAACAAAAGATTGAAGCCAAGCGTTCAAGGTCTCTGGCCGGCTTTGTGTCCTGTCAACTACAACAGAGAACCAACTCAGGCGCCTCTCTAGTACCCTTCTGCATACAGTGACGCTCAGCGTGCTTTGCATACGACCGCAATCTTTCCTCGGGACTCCCCTCAAGGACCGGCGATACATTGGGGAGGAACACTACTCGCCTCCCAGTGCAATCAGAGTAGGACCATGTGTGAACACTACCGTCCGGTTTGGCGTCAACGTGCCGCGCAGGTTATAATAGAGGATCTCTTATATAGCATGACCATCTCTATTTGTCACACGTTAATGTGGAATTTTTAAAGTACAAATTTTAGCCATATGTAGTGTTAGCAGAAAGAAATTATGTGTATGAAATATTTGAAGATAAAATTTTTAATTATTTTTGCATGTTTCTTGACAAGATTTCCCCTACGACTGATGTTTCTTTTTAATATTTCTCATTTTCGCTCCAAATGGAAGCTTATGTCACAAAAGCGCCACAATCTTACTGTTTCGTAGGAAATCTGGATGTTTATTGTACGATACGTAATGTACGATAATTTTCATTGAGGATACTTAAACACACTGAGGTAACTGTTACTTGACCCAATGTTTTTTTTATACATATCTATCGAGGTTTGTTTCATTTGGTTACTAAAACATTTTCTGGGATCTTTTCTCAGGTCTTCCTGATTTGCATTAAAAAGATTGTCTCATTATTTATTGGGGAATATCTTACTGTTTACTCATTTTTGTAATGATAGAAAGAGATTCCTTGTCAAAGGTGTTACCAGCTTGTTAAATTAATGTTAAAATGTAATTCTGAATGGGTTATTTTGGGAACGACACAACATTTTCAATTAAAATAACTAATATTTAATTAGTTATCCCTATAAGTGTAATAGATCAGGTCATTTTGTTCAGGCCTACAAAGTCTGGGTCTAACTCCGTTTTGAGGCGCACGTAACATTTGCCTCTAGAATGATGAGCACAGCTAATACGAAATTTTAAAGATTTCGTCGAAAGCCTCTTTCGGCTTTTGGGTGAGATCTTCTTTAATATCCGTTCTTTAATCAAGTCAAGAACGCGGTCTCACATGACAGACTTACGATGTACACAACATTTTATAGCTCGTTTTCAAGAAAGTCCTACGAAGGTAGAAGTTCAACTGTTAAATTTCCTTCTTCATGCTGTTTAATTATATTTTTGAAATTTTCGACTTCAAGTACACCGTTCGAATGTAGGCTACATTATAACCATTTTTCGGGCATATCTTTTAAAACATTTAGACATGTACATGAGATGTACCTCTTTGCCCGTATGCCAACAATCGTGCAATTGCAAGCTTCAAGTTTTCTTTTTTTATTATTTTTTGTGCCTTTTTACTTGAATATTCTACCAATTCGAGCAAACTGCTGCAATTGTTTTTGATAAGGTTTATCTAAAATGAAGCAAAATTTTGTAATTTTCTTTCTTCGTTACTTTAGTAAAATTCACCATGGCGACCATTGGCGCACGAGGCCGGGTGCAGTTGAGCACTCGCCCTCCTGATTCGGGCAAAAGCAGTAAGTCCATACTCGCAAAACATGGGCAAAACATAATAAACGGTGGTATTATTCAAGCAAAAAATCTTCTTGCCCCCTCATAGAAAATTACCCCCTTACGCCTATAGATCCTTACGTAATTATCATTGATCTGGCTCACACTTGTCCCACATGCCCTACCTTTACCCACACTACTCTGCGCATGTATTACACATTAACCCATTTCGGTCGTATTTGTTTGAAATTAAAAGTCAAAGAAGCATCAGTTAAGACTGTCTGTCTTTAAAAGTTTTCAGTTCAAACTGGTGCGTTTTTGTTTTTTACTTTTATCGTGCTTCTAATAGCGGACCATGCACTAACTCCAATACTCGTGCATGTGAAAAAGTTTACTGACAGACAAAGTGCCTTAAAAAGTAAATGGGATGTTGTTTCTGACTGTTTTACTAACAAAATATGATCATTTTTGCATTTGTATTTTGTAGACAATGAAGTGAAATACAGACTGTGCAAAATTCAAGGCAATTTAATCAATTTTAGTGTCATTTTCATTGTATTACTCCGCTCTGTGAAATGCCGCTTTCTAATAGCTTATATTGCGGGAAACAAAAACCCTATCATTCAAGGCTCTCTAGCCCAAAATTTCAATGGTCATGTAGAGAAATTTGAAAGTGCCATGAAAGCCCAGATTGTAGGCTTCGATAAAGGTGGGGGAGGGGGGATCATGTCCATACTGAAAACTTCTACTTGATGCTAAAGGCCACGGAAGTATCCTAATTTAGTTTGCTAGTCAATGGGACTCATACCTAGTGGCCCGCTACCAGAAAACTTGAGTTATCAGATTGAATAAATGATGGCGCTTTCCTGAAAGGAAAAAAAGAAACAACAAAAACAAAAAAACGATAAACAAAACAAAAGATTGAAGCCAAGCGTTCAAGGTCTCTGGCCGGCTTTGTGTCCTGTCAACTACAACAGAGAACCAACTCAGGCGCCTCTCTAGTACCCTTCTGCATACAGTGACGCTCAGCGTGCTTTGCATACGACCGCAATCTTTCCTCGGGACTCTCCTCAAGGACCGGCGATACATTGGGGAGGAACACTACTCGCCTCCCAGTGCAATCAGAGTAGGACCATGTGTGAACACTACCGTCCGGTTTGGCGTCAACGTGCCGCGCAGGTTATAATAGAGGATCTCTTATATAGCATGACCATTTCCATTTGTCACACGTTAATGTGGAATTTTTAAAGTACAAATTTTAGCCATATGTAGTGTTAGCAGAAAGGAATTATGTGTATGAAATATTTGAAGATAAAATTTTTAATTATTTTTGCATGTTTCTTGACAAGATTTCCCCTACGACTGATGTTTCTTTTTAATATTTCTCATTTTCGCTCCAAATGGAAGCTTATGTCACAAAAGCGCCACAATCTTACTGTTTCGTAGGAAATCTGGATGTTTATTGTACGATACGTAATGTACGATAATTTTCATTGAGGA